>CM058235.1:55919526-55929526 GCA_030180135.1 Orychophragmus violaceus | reverse complement strand
TCCGGTTTCATTTGGTGGTGTCGATCGACAGACATGGTCTGCGTCGATCGACACAGAACTCGAAATTATGGTTATTGAACCTTGAGTTTGCAGAAACCAAACTAGACTTAAACCTTGATCAAAGTTTAGCTTCAATATGGTCAACTGTCAAGACTTATTTCATTGTGTAATGGTCTAGCCAAGAGCTTGGTGTCCACAATTACGTGAGTAAGGCAGGTAATTATGTTGATGGACTTGCAGTGATTGACATCAACAATTACATGACCTAAGAGATTGATATGCTAACCTTTCAGAGTTTAGTTTCCTCAACTAAATATCAAGTAACCTTGATGTCTTGTCCAAATCTTGTCTACTGTCAAGACTTGTGTCGTTTGTTGGATAGCCTTGGAGTCCTTGGTATCCACTACTACATGAGTAAGGCAGGTGATCATTGATAGACTTGCAGTGCGACTGTCAATGATCACATGACTAAAGAGATTGGTTTACTTGACTGGGCCATCAGAAGTTCTGGGCCCAAAGACGCCAGAGTAGATGAGACATGGATTGTCTTATCTGCGACCAAGAGTTGTACTGGGTACAATTAGCAATGATTTGCTTACCTAGATAACTAAATTTTGGGTGATGACGAGTCGTCCACTCAGATTTTGGTGAAGTATGGGTCTTGGATCATTATATTCATTGAGGAAACATTGTTTGATTATAATGCGAGTTTTCTTATTTGATAAGATTTCTCATGGAATGCATAACTAAATCTTGGTTTTTCTTGGATTTCAGCTTATGTCTGAGACTACTTTCTCATTGCGATCCGTCCTGGAGAAGGACAAGTTAAATTGATCAAATTTCCTGGATTGGTATCGGAATTTGAGAATAGTTCTCAAGCAGGAGAATAAGGACTATGTCCTTGAGAAAGCTCTCCCCAAAAGGCTTGGGACCAATGCCTCGCATGCAGTGTATGATGCTTGGAATAAGCATTATATTGATGTGGTAGATGTGTGTGGTCTGATGTTGGCTACCATGAACTCGGACTTGAAGAGTCAATACGAGAACGTGGAGTCGCCAATAGAGATGATCACCAGTCTGAAACTGATGTTTCAGGAACATGCACGAATTGAGAGATACCAGACGGTTAAATCTCTCATTGGGTGCAAGCTACCAAAGGATGCTCCAATCAGTCCTCAGATAACCTGGGGAAACTGGATTGTCATGTTAGCCTAGAGTTGGCCACAAACATCATTCTGCAGTCACTGCCGTCAAACTATGATAAGTTTATTAACAGCTATATCAAGAAAGGCTTGACGAAGTTGACTGAACTGCATGACATGCTCAAGATAGCAGAGCAAAACATCATAAAGGGCAAGAAATTTGAGAAATTTTGCATAGACAAGGGTGGAAGCAAGGCTATTCAGATTTGGAATCGGGATAAGCCTGTGTCATCCTTTAAGCCCAAGTCAGGCCCATCTGATGTTGATAAATGTTGCTACTGTAAAGAGTTTGGGCATTGGAAGAGAAATTGCATTAAATTCTTGGAAGATTCACAAGAGATGGAGAAGATGTATGGAACTTCTTCTTCAGGACCTAAGCGACAGTAGAACGTTGAAGAAAGGACAAGTGGAACTGCGTGTCTGGTATGAAGCAATGGTTGCTACATGAGCCGTAGAGATTCTCCACTTGTAGGAGCCTTTCATACTTGGTTTTAGAAATTAAGTAATTGCTATCATGTATCTGCCTTGTGCAGAGATGTCTTTCATTTTCTTGTAAGAATTTGAATGTTTTTCATTTTGATAAAATGCAAGTTTTATCCTTTAGATCTTAATGAAATATAATATGGTAGCACCCCGTTTAGAATGGGTTTTATATCTTAAACCAGCGTGAGTTTGAATATAACATAAATACTAAAAGGGTTTGAGTCTGATGACTCGAACCAGTCTTTCCTTGGCATAGTCGTTTCAACCACACAGAGTGGAGCGGATTTAAAAGTTCCATAGTTATGGGCTTTTGGGCTCATTTGATTTCAAATCATATGAGATATGAATTCTGCTCACTGGGCCAAATGACTAAGGCCTTTTAGCAGAGCTAAAAGAAAAGGGCCAGAAGATTATTGGGCCTTACACATACTGATGTATGCGGCCCGATAAGCGTTACTGCCATAGGAAATCTTCTGTACTTCATTACCTTTATTGATGACTTCAGTAAGTATAGATGTGAATAAAGTATAGAACAGATTTGACAGAAGTATTGAGATCCTCGATTAGATCGCGGAAGAAAAACACTTGAGTCAAGAATTGGGTGATCATCTATGTGAGTGTGAAGTCATATCACAGCTCTTTTCTCCTGGAAAACCTAAATGGTGTTTTTGAGAGAACGAATCGGATCTTATTAGATATGCTCCGACTAATGATGAGTCACAGGAATCTGTTGGGATAGTGTCCTGAAATCACACTTGTACTCACTCCTGATGATAGTTGTGTGTCGAGATCAGACATTCGTATAATACTGGGCAGTTGCAATGTTTTGCTAGAAGCCTCTTGCAATCTGTAAGTTGTAGACTTACTGCCAGTATTATATGATCCTATAGGGTCACACACCTAAGCAAACTGGAAGCTAAAACAAGGGAATGATCATTATGGTAATGATCATGTTAATGTGTATTGGATACACATTAATATCGAGCAAATGGTGTTGTGTCGATCGACACAGTATGTGTGTGTCGGTCGACACAGTTCGGGCTTTCGAACAGACGTTTCGATTTATGACTCAAACGAGTCTGGCCCGTTAAGAGTAATTCTAGGTCTGTATAAAACCTGAGGTTTTCGACCTGAATGAGTAGCCGTCGTCTCTTTCTTGACATAAGAGGCAGAAACACCAAAACTCAGAGATCCCATAGATCCGGCACTAGCATCCCGGTTTCCAGGTTTGTGTGCGTGTGTATCTGGTAAAGGCGAAGCATCTGAGTCGCTCACTGATCTTGTTCACCAATCATTCCGCTGCCAATTCTAGGTAAGAACGAGGTTGGTAATTTCAATATAACGAACCCTAGATCCTAAGAGATCCAACAGTGGTATCAGAGCTGTTTAGGGTTTAGTCTATTGAATCTGAAGCACTTAAATTCGAATACTGATGTTATTGAATTGATTGTTTCTTGGTAAATCGAATTTTCATAATGTAAATCTCGGATTATAACCTCTGTTGAAAATACAATGTCTGCGTTTTCGCAGCGTGTCGATCGACACAAAGCGTGTGTCGGTCGACACAGAGCGAAAACGCATAAATAAAATTTAGGGATTTCACAGCGTGTCGATCGACACAAAGCGTGTGTCGGTCGACACAGAGCGAAAACGCGTAAATAACTTTAGGGTTTGTCGCATGGTGTCGATCGACACTAAGCTTGTGTCGGTCGACACATCGCAAAAACTCGTAAAAGATATTAGGGTTTTCGCACAGCATCGATCGACGCACTGGGTGTGTCGGTCGATGCACCGCGAAAATGCGAAAGATTTGAAATCGCACTGTGTCGATCGACACACTAGGTACATCGGTCGACACAGACTATGCGAATGGATAGATCGGTTCAATTGGATTGAACTGGTTATCTCGCATGGTTATGTCGGTTTAATTTATAATCCCTAATACTCTACTGTGTCGATCGACACAGGTTTAATGTCGGTCGACACAAGCCTTAAAATTGGTTGAATCGGTTCAATTGGATTGAACTGGTTATCATGCTTGGTTAAGGCATATAAGATCGGTTTAAATTGGATGAATTGGTTCAATTGAATTGGACTGGTTATCTCAATTAGAATAAACCGATTTAATTGGTTAAGATCAGTTTGATTGGATAAGTCGATTCAATTGGATTGGACCGGTTATCACGATTAGTTAAAACTGGTTGAATCGGTTCGATTAGATGAACTGGTCAAATTGGATTTGACCGGTTATCTCGAATAATCTTAAGGTTGCATATCGAGGTTCGACCAAATGTGTCAGTCGACGCATATGGTGACGATGCGAACCGTAATCGTTTGGTTTTGAACCATATGATTAAGAAGCCGAACCGAATGACCTAACCCACTAAAATTAGAACGATTAAAACTGAATTGAAATTAAAAGTTAAAAATGTTCTAAATCTGTCTAATACACATTGGATGTGTGTTAGATCAAAGCTTAGTTTCAATAAGGTCAACTGTCAAGACTCATTTCGTTGTTGTGGTAGTCTTGCCAAGAGTTTGGTGTCCACAATTACATGAGTAAGGCAGGTAGTAGTGTTGATGGTCTTGCAGTGCTTGACATCAACTATTACATGACCTAAGAGATTGAATTACTAAACTTTTAGAGTTCCATTTCCTCAACTAAATATCAAGTGACCTTGATGTCTTGCCCAATCTTGTCTACTGTCAAGACTCGTGTCGTTTGTTGGATAGTCTTGGAGTCCTTAGTATCCACTGCAACATGAGTAAGGCAGGTGGTCATTGACAGACTTGCAGTGCGACTGTCAGTGATCACAAGACAGAAGAGATTGGTTCACTTGACTGGGCTATCAGAAGTTCTGGGCCCAGAGACGTCAGAGTGGATGAGGCATGGATTGGCTCATCTACAACCAAGAATTGTACTGAGTACAATTAGCAATGGTTTGCGTACCTAGATTACTAAACTCTGGGTGATGACAAGTCGTCCACTCAGATCTTAGTGATGTATGGATCTTGGATCATTATATTCATTGAGGAAACATTGTTTGAATATAATGTGAGTTTTCTTATTGGATAAGATTCCTCATTTCCTGAAATCATAACTAAAATTTTCTTTGATTAAAATTTTCAGCCTATGTCTAAAACTACCTTCTCGTTACGACCCGTCCTTGAGAAGGACAAGTTAAATGGGTAAAATTTCATGAATTGGTATCGCAATTTGAGATTAATCCTCAAGCAGGAGAGTAAGGACTATGTCCTTGAGAAAGCTCTTCCAGAAAGGCTTGGGGCCAATCGCTCGAATGCAGTATATAATGCTTGGAATAAGCATTATATTGTTGTGGTAGATGTGCGTGGTCTGATGTTGGCTACCATGAACTCGGACTTGAAGAGTCAATACGAGAACATGGAGTCGCCAATAGAGATGATCACCAGCCTGAAACTGAAGTTTCAGGATCTGGCACGAGTTGAGAGATTCCAGATGGTGAAGTCTCTCACTGGGTGCAGACTACCAGAGGATGTTCCAGTGAGTCCTCATGTCATTAAAATGATGGGTTGCGTTGATAACCTGGGGAAACTGGATTGTCCTGTCAGCTTAGAGTTGGCTACAGACATCATTCTGCAGTCACTGCCGTCTAGTTATGATAAGTTTGTCAAAAACTATATCAAGAATAACTTGACGAAGACGTTGACTGAGCTGCATGGCATGCTCAAGTAGCTGAGCAAAACATCATAAAGGGTAAAAGATTTGAGAAATCTTGTGTTGACAAGGGTAGAGACAGGGCCGTCCAGATTTGGAATCAGGATAAGCCTGTGTCATCTTATAAGCCCAAGTCCGGCCCATCTGGTGTTAGAAAGTGCTTCTACTGTGATGAGTATGGGCATTGGAAAGAGAGATTGCATTAAATTCTTGGAAGATTCACAAGAGATGAAGGAGATGTATGGTACTTCTTCTTCAGGTATTGTGTTATAAATTCAAGTTCTACATATGTATTGGATACTAGTTGTGGTACTGATATTTTGGAAATATGCAGGGGACAAGTGGAACTGCGTGTCTGGTATGGAGCAATGGTTGCTACATAAGCCGTAGAGATTCTCTACTTGTAGGAACCTTTCAAGCTTGGTTTTGAATTAAGTAATTGCTACTATGTACCTGCTTCGTGCAGAGATGTCTTTCATTTTCTTGTAAAGAATTTGGATATTTTTCATTCTGATAAAAGACAAGTATTGCTCTTTTGATCTTAATGAAATATTATATGGTAGCACCCCTTTTGATAAATGGGTTTTGTATTTCAAACCAATATACACTTGAATATAACATAAATACCAAACGGTTTAAGTCTGATGACTTGAACTCGATTTTCCTTAGCATAGTCATATTGACCAAATAGAGTGAAGCGGCTTCAGAAGTTCCATAGTTATGGACTTCAGGTTCATTTGATTATAAATCAATTGAGACATGAATTTTGCTTGCTGGGCCAAATGACTAAGGCTTCTTTAGCAGAGCTAAAGAAACGGGCCAGAGGCTCGTTGGGACTTACACATACTGATGTATGCGGCCCGATGAGCATTAGTGCCAAAGGAAAAACTTCAATACTTCATTGACTTATTGATGGCTTCAGTAAGTATGACTGTGTTCATTTGATGAGACACGAGTCAGAATCCTTTGGAATGATCAAAGGAGTTTCAGAATGAAGTATAGAACCGATTTGACAGAAGTATTGAGATCCTCGATTAGATCGCGGAGGAAAATACTTGAGTCAAGAATTGGGTGATCATCTAACTGAGTGTGAAGTCATTTCACAGCTCATCTCTCCTGAAAACCTTGAATGGTGTTTATGAGAGAATGAATCGGATCTTATTGGATATGCTCCGATTAATGATGAGTCACATGAATCTTCCATTATTCTTTTAAAATACGCTCTAAAATGAACATGTTTACGCTAAATAAGTTTTCTATCAGAATCAGTGAAAAACACCACATTGGATGTGGACTGGGTGATTTCCAAATATGTTTTTCTGATTAATTGGGATTGCAAGGTTTGTGTGAGGCAGTTGTCAAACAAACAAACTTGAACTCAAATCTGACAAGTGCTGATTCGCTGGTTGTCCTAGGCAAACCGAGGCTTGGTACTTTTGCAACCAATTCGAGAACAAAGTTTTGTTGTTCGGAACTCTTTTTTTCCAAGAAGAACAGTGGGAGTAAAAGTACAACTCGAAGAAATTCGAGAAACACAGGAGGCTGTTCAATCTGTTGAGGGAGAGTAGCGGTTGGATCTACAGAGTGTTGTAGGATCGACACCTGTGGAGCCTGAAATTCGCTGATCCTAATGGATCCGTCACTAACTCGAGAGTGATTTCTCGTAGCCGATTGTCGTGATCTGTTGATCATTGAAAGTGACGAACCTGCGAAATTCAAAGAAGCGAAGGTGAGCCGCAACTCCGAAAATTGGCTAGTTATGCATGTTAGCTTCACCGATTGAAGCAAGCATCTTGGAGTTGGAATCTATGTTCTGTTAAAAACGGTCAAAGGCTTTGACTCGATCAGGAACGAATAGAAACAATGCGTTTACAAGTAAACTAGTAGTTGCAATTCTCAAACTGTATGTTTAGAACGTACTTAATCTCATAAACGACGTTTCGATGCTAAAAGTCTTGTCAAGATTTGGGTCGGATGTCAAACTTAACGATGGACATGGGAGAAGCCGCGTAAGCTCTTGGAATATGGATCCATTGAGATGGATCAGAAGAGCTAATTGGATCGTGTCAGAATCCTTATGATTATAAAGTACTGGACAGTTCCAATATGCATGATTCCAGGAATGACTTCACACCAAAGGTCTTATGGCAATGATCTTAGCAAGAAGAAGTGTCTTGGACACTGGCTGAGCTAGTGTCTATGAGTGAGATTCCTTTTGCTCATTCAATAGAATCCATCATGAATGCCATATTTTGCGCTCGTCTAAATGCAGCTAACGCATAAAGCATGACGAGTAGGTACCAATTTGTTCCAGTAAGAGTCACTGGACAGTTGTAAGGAATATCCCCAAATGTTTGAGAAACACAAAGGATAGGTTCTTGTACAACTGAGGAAAAGACGAATTAGTTATGAGTAGTTAGACGGACAATGATGATTCCCGGTTCTCACCTGGTTATGTCTTTTGCCTGTGTAGCGGTGCTGTCTGTTGGAAAGGTTTCCAAGCAGAGGACCGTAGAATAGTGCTCATTAAAGAACAGCAGTGTGGTTTGTTGGAATGGTTCCAAGCAAGAACAACGCAGCATCTCTCACAACCTAAGCACGAGTTGTATACTATTGTTGTAGGTGCTAGATATCTGAAGACTTGGTCTTGATTCTAGTGGGAGTTAGTTTAGTTATGATGTTCAGAAAGATATGGTCATGTTTATAAAAACTGACATCGACATTATTTGACTATTGGATTATTAAATAATGGTCCCAAGATAAGTTTATGTCATATTATAGGTCATCAAGTTGAGGACTTGATCATGAAACCCTATAAGTAACAAATGACATAAATTATGATGTGTCCCTAGTCGAGGTTGTTAAAGTGGGACAATAACAACCGCGAGAGACTAGATTGTGAGGTGACTGTTGACTAAGTTTCATGGAGTCAATGATATGAGTATCACAGTCAGTCACATAGATATATGTTGGTGAACATATGATCGGACATGACCCGCTAATGAGAAGTCTACAAGATAGTTATATCTGTGTCATAAGAGGTTCTCATTACGACTATAGAGTATAGTCCTTAGACCTGAGTTCATCATGCTTTCTTGCATATGAATTTGTACACTTTGACCTTGTCAAACGTCGACCCGTAACTGGCGACTATAACGGCATTGTTCAAGTATATCATGAAGTGTGCGTTGAAATAGGGATGGAACAAGATGGGATTTGTCCCTCCTGAATAACGGGAGATAAATATCTCAGGGCCTATCGAAGATTTAATACTGAGAAAATGTGTGGCCGCACTCAAACGAACTGTAGTTCAGTTGTTTGTAATGTTCAGTATAAGATCAGGAGTTCGATAAACACGATGTTGGCTTAATAAGGATGACACCAATCTTGCCTTATGCCAAATCGAGATATAGAGACAAAAGGATTATAGGAATTGATGTTTCCAGTACAAGTGGGAGATTGTTGGGATAGTGTCCTGAAATCACACTTGTACCCACTCCTGATGATAGTTGTGTGTCGAGATCATACATTCGTATAATACTGGGCGGTTGCAATGTTTTACTAGAAGCCTCTTGCAATCTGTAAGTTGTAGACTTACTGCCAGTATTATATGATACTATAGGGTCACACACCTAAGCAAACTGGAAGCTAAAACATGGGAATGATCATTATGGTAATGATCATGTTAATGTGTATTGGATACACATTAATATCGAGCAAATGGTGTTGTGTCGATCGACACAGTATGTGTGTGTCGGTCGACACAGTTCGGGCTTTCGAACAGACGTTTCGATTTATGACTCAAACGAGTCTGGCCCGTTAAGAGTAATTCTATGTCTGAATAAAACCTGAGGTTTTCGACCTGAATGAGTAGCCGTCGTCTCTTTCTTGACATAAGAGGCAGAAACACCAAAACTCAGAGATCCCATAGATCCGGCACTAGCATCCCGGTTTCCAGGTTTGTGTGTGTGTGTGTATCTGGTAGAGGCGAAGCATCTGAGTCGCTCACTGATCTCGTTCACCAATCATTCCGCTGCCAGTTCTAGGTAAGAACGAGGTTGGTAATTTCAATATAACGAACCCTAGATCCTAGAAGATCAAACAGAATCTTCCATAATCATTTAAGAAATGCGCTTTAAAATGTCTGTGTTTGCCCAGCAAAGGGTTTCAATCATAATCAATTGAAAGACACCACATTGGATGTAGACTGAAAGTTTTTCAAGCATGATGTTTCTGATCATTTGGGGATGAAAGCTAACAAGCTTGAACCCAAATCTGATAAGTTCTACCTCGCGGGTTGTCCTAGGGAAACCGAGGCTTACTACTTTTATAACCAATCCGAGAACAAAGTTTTGTTGTACGGAACTGTGTCTTTTGAGAAAGATCATACTTTCAAAAGGAACAGTGGGAGTAAAAGTACACATCAAAGAAATTCGATAAACGCAGGAAACTGCTCAACCTGTTGAGGGAGAGCAGCGGTGAGATCTACAAAGAGCTGTAGGATCTACACCTGTGAAGCCTAAAATTCGCAAATCCGAAAGGATCCGTCACTAACTCGAGAGTGATTTCTCGTAGCCGATTGTCGTTATCTGTTGATCATTGAAAAGTGATGAGCATG